>CM075737.1:56787642-56805142 GCA_037974335.1 Prionace glauca
AAACTCTCCCACAAACACACACACACACGAACATACGCACACACACACTCACACACACACACTCACACACACGCATACACACATGCACACGCACTCGCACACTTACTTGCACACAAACACACACACTCACACACACTCTCGCACACGCACATACTCTCACACACACACACTCACACAAACACACACACACAAACACACGCACACGCACATACACTCACGCACACACACACAAACACATGCATACACAAGCACACGCACACACAAACACACGCACACACACAAACACATGTGCACACACACACACACGCACACAAACACACGCACACACACACTCACACACACACATTCACACACGCACACACGCACACACACACACACACAAACACACACACACAAACACACACACTCACACACACACTCACAAACGCACACACTCACAGACGCACACACGCACACACACACACACTCGCACACACACTCACACACACACACACTCACACAAGCACACACTCACACTATCGCACACACTTACACTCTCTCACACACACACACACACTCTCTCTCTCTCTCACACACACACACACACACTCACTCTCTCACACACTCACACTCACACACACTCACACACACTCACACACACACACACACTCACACTCACACACACTCACACTCACACACACACACACTCACCCTCACACAGACACGCACACACTCACACACACACACATTCACACACTCACACACACACACAGACACACACTCACTCACACACACACACGCACATGCACACGCATGCACACGCTAACACATGCACACACACACTATCGCACACACACACACACACTCACACTCACACACACACTCACACTCACACACACACACACTCACACACACACACACACACTCTCACACACACTCACACACACACTCACATTCACACACACACTCACACTCTCACACACACTCACACACACACACATTCACTCACACACACACGCACACACACGCACTCACAAACACATGCACACACACACACACACACACACTCACACACACACACACTCTCACACATACACACACTCACACACAAACACACACACACGCACACACACACACCCACAAACACACTTACAGACAAACACACTTCCACACAAACACACACACTCACACACAGGCTCAAACTCACTGACACACAAACACACTCACACACACACAGACATGCACAAACACACACACGCACACACACACACAAACACGCTCACACACACACAAACACAGGCACACACAAACACACACACACACGCACACACAAACACAAACACCCGCACACAAAAACACACACACACAAACACACTCACGCACAAACACACGCGCACACACATTCACCACGCACACACACTCTCACACACACACACTCACACACTCACACACTCACACACTCACACACACACTCACACACTCACACACTCACTCACACACACACACGCACACGCACGCACTCACAAACACATGCACACACAAACACACACACTCACACACACACACACACACACTCTCACACACACACACACTCACAAATACACACACTCACACACTCACACACACTCGCACACACAAACACACGCGCACACACACACACACCCACAAACACACTTACAGACAAACACACTTACACACAAACACACTTGCACACAAACACACGCACTCAAACACATGCTCAAACACACTGACACACGAACACACTCACACACGCACACTCACACACAAACACATGCACACACAAACACACACAGACACTCACACACAAACACGCACACTCAAACAGACGTACACACAAACACACTCTCCCACAAACACGCGCACACACGAACATACGCACACACACACTCACATACACACACACTCACACACACACAAACGCATACACACATGCACATGCACACACAAACACACGCACACACACAAACACTCGCACACACACACACATACACACAAACACACGCACACACAAACACACGCACACACACACACACACTCTCACACACACACACACACACTCACTCTCTCACACACTCACACTCACTCAAACACACACTCACACACACACACACACGCTCACACACACACACACTCACACACTCACTCTCACACACGCACACTTACACTCACACACACTTACACTCACACACTCACACACACTCTCACACACACACACACTCTCTCACACATTCACATTCACACACACTCACCCTCACACAAACACTCACACACACAAACTCACACACAAACCGACACACACACCCTCAAACACACTTACAGACAAACACACTTACACACAAACACACGCACTCACACACACGCTCAAACACACTGACACACAAACACACTCACACACAAACATACTCACACACACTCACACACACGCACACACAAACACACACACACACGCTCACACACAAACACACGCACACACAAACATACACACACAAACACACTCATGCACAAACACACGCACACTCACCACGCACACACTCACCATGCACACTCACACGCACACACGCACACACTCACACACACACACACTCACACACACACTCACACATAGACACAGACACTCACACACAAACACACGTACACGCACACACAGACACTCACAGACACTCACACACACAAACACACGCACACACACAAACACTCGCACACACACACACATACACACAAACACACGCACACACAAACACACGCACACACACACACACACTCTCTCACACACACACACACACTCACTCTCTCACACACTCACACTCACACACGCTCAAACACACACTCACACACACACACACATGCTCACACACACACACACTCACACACTCACTCTCACACACACACACTTACACTCACACACACTTACACTCACACACTCACACACACTCTCACACACACACACACTCTCTCACACATTCACACTCACACACACTCACACTCACACACACAAACTCACACACAAACAGACACACACACCCTCAAACACACTTACAGACAAACACACTTACACACAAACACACGCACTCACACACACGCTCAAACACACTGACACACACACACGCTCACACACAAACACACGCACACACAAACATACACACACAAACACACTCATGCACAAACACACGCACACTCACCACGCACACACTCACCATGCACACACTCACACGCACACACTCACACATACACACACTCACACACACACTCACACACAAACACACGTACACGCACACACAGACACTCACAGACACTCACACACACAAACACACGCGCACACACACACACCCACAAACACACTTACAGACAAACACACTTACACACAAACACACTTGCACACAAACACACACACTCACACACATGCTCAAACACACTGACACACAAACACACACACACAAACACACACGCACCAACACACACACAAGCACACATACATAAACACGCTCACACACACACTCACACACAAACACACACACACACGCTCACACACAAACACATGCATACACAAACACACACAAACACACGCACACACACAAACACACGCGCACACACACACACACGCACACAAACACACGCACACACACACTCACACACACACAGTCACACACGCACACACGCACACACACACACACAAACACACACACACAAACACACACACGCACACACTCACACACGCACACACTCACAGACGCACACACGCACACACACACACACTCGCACACACACTCACACACACACACACTCACACAAGCACACACTCACACTATCGCACACACTTATACTCTCTCACACACACACACACACTCTCTCTCTCTCTCTCACACACACACACACACACACACACTCACTCTCTCACATACTCACACTCACACACACTCACACACACACACACACTCACACTCACACACACTCACACTCACACACACGCACACACTCACCCTCACACACACACACACACACTCACACACACACACACTCACACACTCACACACACACACAGACACACACTCACTCACACACACACACGCACACGCGCACGCATGCACACGCTAACACATGCACACACACACTATCGCACACACACACACTCACACTCACACACACACACACACTCACACACACACTCACACACACTCTCACACACACTCACACACACACTCACATTCACACACACACTCACACTCTCACACACACTCACACACACACACATTCACTCACACACACACGCACACACACGCACTCACAAACACATGCACACACACACACACACACACTCACACACACACTCACACACACTCTCACACATACACACACTCACACACAAACACACACACACGCACACACACACACCCACAAACACACTTACAGACAAACACACTTACACACAAACACACACACTCACACACAGGCTCAAACACACTGACACACAAACACACTCACACACACACAGACACGCACAAACACACACACGCACACACACACACGCACACACACAAACACGCTCACACACACACAAACACAGGCACACACAAACACACACACACACACGCTCACACACAAACACCCGCACACACAAACACACACACACAAACACACTCACACACAAACACACGCACACACACACATTCACCACGCACACACACTCTCACACACACACACTCACACACTCACACACACACTCACACACACACACACTCACTCACACACACACACGCACACGCACGCACTCACAAACACATGCACACACAAACACACACACTCACACACACACTCTCACACACACACACACACATACACTCACAAATACACACACTCACACACTCACACACACACGCACACACAGACACTCACACACACAAACACACGCGCACACACACACACACCCACAAACACACTTACAGACAAACACACTTACACACAAACACACTTGCACACAAACACACGCACTCACACACATGCTCAAACACACTGACACACAAACACACTCGCACACAAACACACGCACACTCACACACAAACACATGCACACACAAACACACACAGACACTCACACACAAACACGCACACACAAACAGACGTACACACAAACACACTCTCCCACAAACACGCGCACACACGAACACACGCACACACACACTCACATACACACACACTCACACACACACAAACGCATACACACATGCACATGCACACACAAACACACGCACACACACAAACACTCGACACACACACACATACACACAAACACACGCACACACAAACACACGCACACACACACACACACTCTCTCACACACACACACACACTCACTCTCTCACACACTCACACTCACACACGCTCAAACACACACTCACACACACACACACATGCTCACACACACACACACTCACACACTCACTCTCACACACACACACTTACACTCACACACACTTACACTCACACACTCACACACACTCTCACACACACACACACTCTCTCACACATTCACACTCACACACACTCACACTCACACACACAAACTCACACACAAACAGACACACACACCCTCAAACACACTTACAGACAAACACACTTACACACAAACACACGCACTCACACACACGCTCAAACACACTGACACACACACACGCTCACACACAAACACACGCACACACAAACATACACACACAAACACACTCATGCACAAACACACGCACACTCACCACGCACACACTCACCATGCACACACTCACACGCACACACTCACACATACACACACTCACACACACACTCACACATACACACACACACTCACACACAAACACATGTACACGCACACACAGACACTCACAGACACTCACACACACAAACACACGTGCACACACACACACCCACAAACACACTTACAGACAAACACACTTACACACAAACACACTTGCACACAAACACACGCACTCACACACATGCTCAAACACACTGACACACAAACACACACACACAAACACACACGCACCAACACACACACAAGCACACATACATAAACACGCTCACACACACACTCACACACAAACACACACACACACGCTCACACACAATCACACGCATACACAAACACACACAAACACACACGCACAAACACACGCACACACACACTCACCACGCACACACTCACACGCAAACACACTCACACACAAACACGCAAACACACACACACACACAAACACGCACACACAAACACGTACACACAAACACATTCACACACAAACACACGCACACTCACACACAAACACATGCACAGACAAATACACACACACACACACACAAACAAACACGCACACACAAACAGACGTACACACAAACAAACTCTCCCACAAACACGCGCACACACTCACACACACACGCATACACACATGCACATGCATTCGCACACGCATTCGCACACGTTCTCGCACACACAAACACATACACACTCACACACACACACACTCTCTCACACACTCACACTCACACACACTCACACACACACACTCACACACACACTCACACACTCACACACAAACACACACACACACACACACCCACAAACACACTTACAGACAAACATACTTACACACAAACACACTTACACACAAACACACGCACTCACACACACGCTCAAACACACTGACACACAAACACACTGACACACATGCACAAACACACACACATGCACACACACACACGCTCAAACACACAAACACACACACGCACAAACACACACACATGCACACACACACACGCTCAAACAAGCACACACACACACAAGCACACACACTCACACAAGTACACACACACAAACACACGCACAGACACACACACACACAAACACACGCACACACAAACACACGCGCACACACACAAACACATGCACACACAAACACGCTCACACACACACTCACACACACACTCACACACAAACACACACACACAAACACACTCACGCACAAACACACGCACACACACACACTCACACACACACACACTCACACACACACTCACACACACACATACTCACACACACACACACACTCACACACACTCACACACACTCACACACACTCACACTCTCACAGACACACACTCATACGCAGGCACACACACACCCACACACTCACACTAACACACACACACTCACACACACACACTCACACTCACACACACTCACACTCACACACACACACTCACACTCTCACACAAACACACTCACGCACAAACACATGCACACACACACACTCACCACGCACACACACACAAACACACTCACACACAAACACACACACTCACACACAAACACGCACACAGAAACACGTACACACAAACACACGCACACATACACACAAACACACTCACACACAAACACACGCACACTCACACACAAACACTTGCGCACACAAACACACACACACACTCACACACAAACACGCACACACAAACAGAGGTACACACAAACAAACTCTCCCACAAACACACACACACACGAACATACGCACACACACACTCACATACACACACACTCACACACACACACTCACACACACGCATACACACATGCACATGCACACGCACTCGCACACTTACTTGCACACAAACACACACACTCACACACACTCTCGCACACGCACATACTCTCACACATACACACTCACACAAACACACACACACAAACACACGCACACGCACACACACTCACGCACACACACACAAACACATGCATACACAAGCACACGCACACACAAACACACGCACACACACAAACACACGCGCACACACACGCACACAAACACACGCACACACACACTCACACACACACATTCACACACGCACACACGCACACACACACACACACAAACACACACACACAAACACACACACTCACACACACACTCACAAACGCACACACTCACAGACGCACACACGCACACACACACACAAACTTGCACACACACTCACACACACACACACTCACACAAGCACACACTCACACTATCGCACACACTTACACTCTCTCACACACACACACACACTCTCTCTCTCTCTCTCTCACACACACACACACACTCACTCTCTCACACACTCACACTCACACACACTCACACACACTCACACACACACACACACTCACACTCACACACACTCACACTCACACACACACACACTCACCCTCACACACACACGCACACACTCACACACACACACATTCACACACTCACACACAGACACACACTCACTCACACACACACACGCACATGCACACGCATGCACACGCTAACACATGCACACACACACTATCGCACACACACACACACACTCACACTCACACACACACACACTCACAAACATATGCACACACAAACACACACACTCACACACACACACACTCTCACACACACACACACACACACACACTCACAAATACACACACTCACACACGCACACACAGACACTCACACACACTCACACACACAAACACATGCGCAGACACACACACACCCACAAACACACTTACAGACAAACACACTTACACACAAACACACTTGCACACAAACACACGCACTCACACACATGCTCAAACACACTGACACACAAACACACTCGCACACAAACACACGCACACTCACACACAAACACATGCACACACAAACACACACAGACACTCACACACAAACACGCACACTCAAACAGACGTACACACAAACACACTCTCCCACAAACACGCGCACACACGAACACACGCACACACACACTCACATACACACACACTCACACACACACAAACGCATACACACATGCACATGCACACACAAACACACGCACACACACAAACACTCGCACACACACACACATACACACAAACACACGCACACACAAACACACGCACACACACACACACACACTCTCACACACACACACACTCACTCTCTCACACACTCACACTCACACTCACTCAAACACACACTCACACACACACACACACGCTCACACACACACACACTCACACACTCACTCTCACACACGCACACTTACACTCACACACACTTACACTCACACACTCACACACACTGTTACGCACACACACACTCTCTCACACATTCACATTCACACACACTCACGCTCACACAAACACTCACACACACAAACTCACACACAAACCGACACACACACCCTCAAACACACTTACAGACAAACACACTTACACACAAACACACGCACTCACACACACGCTCAAACACACTGACACACAAACACACTCACACACAAACATACTCACACACACTCACACACACGCACACACAAACACACACACACACGCTCACACACAAACACACGCACACACAAACATACACACACAAACACACTCATGCACAAACACACGCACACTCACCACGCACACACTCACCATGCACACACTCACACGCACACACTCACACACACACACACTCACACACACACTCACACATACACACACACACTCACACACAAACACACGTACACGCACACACAGACACTCACAGACACTCACACACACAAACACACGCGCACACACACACACCCACAAACACACTTACAGACAAACACACTTACACACAAACACATTTGCACACAAACACACGCACTCACACACATGCTCAAACACACTGACACACAAACACACACACACAAACACACACGCACCAACACACACACAAGCACACATACATAAACACGCTCACACACACACTCACACACAAACACACACACACACGCTCACACACAAACACACGCATACACAAACACACACACACAAACACACACGCACAAACACACGCACACACACACACACCCACAAACACACTTACAGACAAACACACTTACACACAAACACACTTGCACACAAACACACACACACACACATGCTCAAACACACTGACACACAAACACACACACACAAACACAAACGCACCAACACACACACAAGCACACATACATAAACATGCTCACACACACACTCACACACAAACACACACACACACGCTCACACACAAACACAAACACACACACACAAACACACACGCACAAACACACGCACACACACACTCACCACGCACACACTCACACGCAAACACACTCACACACAAACACGCAAACACACACACACACAAACACGCACACACAAACACGTACACACAAACACATTCACACACAAACACACGCACACTCACACACAAACACATGCACAGACAAATACACAAACACACACACAAACACGCACACACAAACAGACGTACACACAAACATACTTTCCCACAAACACGCGCACACACTCACACACACACGCATACACACATGCACATGCACATGCATTCGCACACGCATTCGCACACGTTCTCGCACACACAAACACATACACACTCACACACACACACACTCTCTCACACACTCACACTCACACACACTCACACACTCACACACACACACTCACACACACACTCACACACTCACACACAAACACACACACACACACACACCCACAAACACACTTACAGACAAACATACTTACACACAAACACACTTACACACAAACACACGCACTCACACACACGCTCAAACACACTGACACACAAACACACTGACACACATGCACAAACACACACACATGCACACACACACACGCTCAAACACACAAACACGCTCACACACACACTCACACACAAACACACTCACACACAAACACACGCACACAGAAACACACGCACACACAAACACACGCACACACACACACACGCTCAAACACACTGACACACAAACACACTGACACACAAACACACACACGCACAAACACACACACATGCACACACACACACGCTCAAACAAGCACACACACACACAAGCACACACACTCACACAAGTACACACACACAAACACACGCACAGACACACACACACACAAACACACGCACACACAAACACACGCGCACACACACAAACACATGCACACACAAACACGCTCACACACACACTCACACACAAACACACACACACACACACTCACACACACTCACACACACTCACACACACTCACACTCTCACAGACACACACTCATACGCAAGCACACACACACCCACACACTCACACTAACACACACTGAACTCACACACACACACTCACGCTCACACACACTCACACTCACACACACACACTCACACTCTCACACAAACACACTCACGCACAAACACATGCACACACACACACTCACCACGCACACACACACAAACACACTCACACACAAACACACACACTCACACACAAACACGCACACAGAAACACGTACACACAAACACACGCACACATACACACAAACACACTCACACACAAACACACGCACACTCACACACAAACACTTGCGCACACAAACACACACACACACTCACACACAAACACGCACACACAAACAGACGTACACACAAACAAACTCTCCCACAAACACACACACACACGAACATACGCACACACACACTCACATACACACACACTCACACACACACACTCACACACACGCATACACACATGCACATGCACACGCACTCGCACACTTACTTGCACACAAACACACACACTCACACACACTCTCGCACACGCACATACTCTCACACACACACACTCACACAAACACACACACACAAGCACACGCACACACACTCACACACACACACACAAACACATGCATACACAAACACACGCACACACAAACACACGCACACACACAAACACACGCGCACACACACACACACGCACACAAACACACGCACACACACACTCACACACACACATTCACACACGCACACATGCACACACACACACAAACACACACACACAAACACACACACTCACACACACACTCACACACGCACACACTCACAGATGCACACACGCACACACACACACACTCGCACACACACTCACACACACACTCACACAAGCACACACTCACACTATCGCACACACTTACACTCTCTCACACACACACACTCTCTCTCTCTCACACACACACACTCACTCTCTCACACACTCACACTCACACACACTCACACACACACACACACTCACACTCACACACACTCACACTCACACACACACTCACACACACTCACACACACACACACACTCACACTCACACACACTCACACTCACACACTCACACACTCACACACACACACTCACACACTCACACACTCACACACTCACACACTCACACACTCACACACTCACACACTCACACACACACACACACTCACTCACTCACACACACAGACACGCACGCACTCACAAACACATGCATACACAAACACACACACTCACACACACACACACTCACACACACACTCACACACACTCACTCACACACACACACACGCACGCACTCACAAACACATGCATACACAAACACACACACTCACACACACACACACTCACACACACACTCACACACACTCACACACACTCACACACACTCACACACACTCACACACACTCACACTCTCACACACACTCACACACACTCACACACACACTCACACACACTCTCACACACACTCACACACACACACACACTCACATTCACACACACACTCACACTCTCACACACACTCACACACACACACATTCACTCACACACATGCACACACACGCACTCACAAACACATGCACACACACACACACTCTCACACATACACACACTCACACACAAACACACACACACGCACACACACACACCCACAAACACACTTACAGACAAACACACTTACACACAAACACACACACTCACACACAGGCTCAAACACACTGACACACAAACACACTCACACACACACAGACACGCACAAACACACACACGCACACACACACACGCACACACACAAACACGCTCACACACACACAAACACAGGCACACACAAACACACACACACACACATGCTCACACACAAACACCCGCACACACAAACACACACACACAAACACACTCACGCACAAACACACGCACACACACACATTCACCACGCACACACACTCTCACACACACACTCACACACTCACACACTCACACACTCACACACTCACACACACACTCACACACACACACTCACTCACACACACACACGCACACGCACGCACTCACAAACACATGCACACACAAACACACACACTCACACACACACACACACTCTCACACGCACACACACTCACAAATACACACACTCACACACTCACACACACACGCACACACAGACACTCACACACACTCACACACACAAACACACGCGCACACACACACACACCCACAAACACACTTACAGACAAACACACTTACACATAAACACACTTGCACACAAACACACGCACTCACACACATGCTCAAACACACTGACACACAAACACACTCGCACACAAACGCACGCACACTCACACACAAACACATGCACACACAAACACACACAGACACTCACACACAAACACGCACACACAAACAGACGTACACACAAACACATGCACACACAAACACATGCACACACACAAACACTCTCACACACACACACACACTCACTCTCTCACACACTCACACTCACACTCACTCAAACACACACTCACACACACACACACGCTCACACACACACACACTCACACACTCACTCTCACACACACACACTTACACTCACACACACTTACACTCACACACACACACACTCTCACACACACACACACTCTCTCACACATTCACACTCACACACACTCACACTCACACAAACACTCACACACACAAACTCACACACAAACAGACACACACACCTTCAAACACACTTACAGACAAACACACTTACACACAAACACACGCACTCACACACACGCTCAAACACACTGACACACAAACACACTCACACACAAACATACTCACACACACTCACACACACGCACACACAAACACACACACACGCTCACACACAAACACACACACACACAAACATACACACACAAACACACTCATGCACAAACACACGCACACTCACCACGCACACACTCACACGCACACACTCACACACACACACACTCACACACACACTCACACATACACACACACACTCACAGACAAACACACGTACACGCACACAAAGACACTCACAGACACTCACACACACAAACACACGCGCACACACACACACCCACAAACACACTTACAGACAAACACACTTACACACAAACACACTTGCACACAAACACATGCACTCACACACATGCTCAAACACACTGACACACAAACACACACACACAAACACACACGCACCAACACACACACAAGCACACATACATAAACACGCTCACACACACACTCACACACAAACACACACACACACACGCTCACACACAAACACACGCATACACAAACACACAAACACACACGCACAAACACACGCACACACACACTCACCACGCACACACTCACACGCAAACACACTCACACACACACACACAAACACGCACACACAAACACGTACACACAAACACATTCACACACAAACACACGCACACTCACACACAAACACATGCACAGACAAATACACACACACACACACAAACACGCACACACAAACAGACGTACACACAAACATACTCTCCCACAAACACGCGCACACACTCACACACACACGCATACACACATGCACATGCACATGCATTCGCACACGCATTCGCACACGTTCTCGCACACACAAACACATACACACTCACACACACACACACTCTCTCACACACACTCACACACACACACTCACACACACACTCACACACAAACACACACACACACACACACCCACAAACACACTTACAGACAAACATACTTACACACAAACACACTTACACACAAACACACGCACTCACACACACGCTCAAACACACTGACACACAAACACACTGACACACATGCACAAACACACGCACATGCACACACACACACACGCTCAAACACACAAACACGCTCACACACACACTCACACACAAACACACTCACACACAAACACACGCACACAGAAACACACGCACACACAAACACACGCACACACACATACGCTCAAACACACTGACACACAAACACACTGACACACAAACACACACACGCACAAACACACACACATGCACACACACACACGCTCAAACAAGCACACACACACACAAGCACACACACTCACACAAGTACACACACACAAACACACGCACAGACACACACACACACACAAACACACGCACACACAAACACACGCGCACACACACAAACACATGCACACACAAACACGCTCACACACACACTCACACACAAACACACACACACAAACACACTCACGCACAAACACACGCACACACACTCACACACACACACACTCACACACACTCACACACACACATACTCACACACACACACACACTCACACACACTCACACACACTCACACACACTCACACTCTCACAGACACACACTCATACGCAAGCACACACACACCCACACACTCACACTAACACACACACACTCACACACACACACTCACACTCACACACACTCACACTCACACACACACACTCACACTCTCACACAAACACACTCACGCACAAACACATGCACACACACACACTCACCACGCACACACACACAAACACACTCACACACAAACACACACACTCACACACAAACATGCACTCAGAAACACGTACACACAAACACACGCACACATACACACAAACACACTCACACACAAACACACGCACACTCACACACAAACACTTGCGCACACAAACACACACACACACTCACACACAAACACGCACACACAAACAGAGGTACACACAAACAAACTCTCCCACAAACACACACACACACGAACATACGCACACACACAAACACTTACACACTCACACACACACACACTCTCTCACACACACTCACACACACACACTCACACACACACTCACACACTCACACACAAACACACACACACACACACACCCACAAACACACTGACACACAAACACACTCACACACACACAGACATGCACAAACACACACACGCACACACACACACGCACACACACAAACACGCTCACACACACACAAACTCAGGCACACACAAACACACACACACACGCACACACAAACACAAACACCCGCACACACAAACACACACACACAAACACACTCACGCACAAACACACGCACACACACACATTCACCACGCACACACACTCTCACACACACACACTCTCACACTCACACACTCACACACACACTCACACACACTCACACACTCACACACACACACTCACACACTCACACACAAACACACACACACACACACACCCACAAACACACTTACAGACAAACATACTTACACACAAACACACTTACACACAAACACACGCACTCACACACACGCTCAAACACACTGACACACAAACACACTGACACACATGCACAAACACACACACATGCACACACACACACGCTCAAACACACAAACACGCTCACACACACACTCACACACAAACACACGCACACAGAAACACACGCACACACAAACACACGCACACACACACGCTCAAACACACTGACACACAAACACACTGACACACAAACACACACACGCACAAACACACACACATGCACACACACACACGCTCAAACAAGCACACACACACACAAGCACACACACTCACACAAGTACACACACACAAACACACGCACAGACACACACACACACACAAACACACGCACACACAAACACACGCGCACACACACAAACACATGCACACACAAACACGCTCACACACACTCACACACAAACACACACACACAAACACACTCACGCACAAACACACGCACACACACACACACTCACACACACACACACTCACACACACACACACTCACACACACACTCACACACACACACTCACACACACTCACACACACTCACACTCTCACAGACACACACTCATACGCAAGCACACACACACCCACACACTCACACTAACACACACTGAACTCACACACACACACTCACGCTCACACACACTCACACTCACACACACACTCACACTCTCACACAAACACACTCACGCACAAACACATGCACACACACACACTCACCACGCACACACACACAAACACACTCACACACAAACACACACACTCACACACAAACACGCACACAGAAACACGTACACACAAACACACGCACACATACACACAAACACACTCACACACAAACACACGCACACTCACACACAAACACTTGCGCACACAATCACACACACACACTCACACACAAACACGCACACACAAACAGACATACACACAAACTCTCCCACAAACACACACACACACGAACATACGCACACACACACTCACATACACACACACTCACA
>CM075737.1:56807642-56812642 GCA_037974335.1 Prionace glauca
ACACATACACACACACACTCACACACAAACACACGTACACGCACACAAAGACACTCACAGACACTCACACACACAAACACACGCGCACACACACACACCCACAAACACACTTACAGACAAACACACTTACACACAAACACACTTGCACACAAACACACGCACTCACACACATGCTCAAACACACTGACACACAAACACACACACACAAACACACACGCACCAACACACACACAAGCACACATACATAAACACGCTCACACACATACTCGCACACAAACACACACACACACGCTCACACACAAACACACGCATACACAAACACACACACACAAACACACACGCACAAACACACGCACACACACACTCACCACGCACACACTCACACGCAAACACACTCACACACAAACACGCAAACACACACACACAAACACGCACACACAAACACGTACACACAAACACATTCACACACAAACACACGCACACTCACACACAAACACATGCACAGGCAAATACACACACACACACACAAACACGCACACACAAACAGATGTACACACAAACATACTCTCCCACAAACACGCGCACTCACTCACACACACACGCATACACACATGCACATGCACATGCATTCGCACACGCATTCGCACACGTTCTCGCACACACAAACACATACACACTCACACACACACACACTCTCTCACACACACTCACACACACACACTCACACACACACTCACACACTCACACACAAACACACACACACACACACACCCACAAACACACTTACAGACAAACATACTTACACACAAACACACTTACACACAAACACATGCACACACAAACACACACAGACACTCACACACAAACACGCACACACAAACAGACGTACACACAAACACACTCTCCCACAAACACGCGCACACACGAACACACGCACACACACACTCACATACACACACACTCACACACACACAAACGCATACACACATGCACATGCACACACAAACACACACACAAACACTCGCACACACTCACACATACACACAAACACACGCACACACAAACACACGCACACACACACACACACTCTCACACACACACACACACACTCACTCTCTCACACTCACACACACTCAAACACACACTCACACACACACACACACGCTCACACACACACACACTCACACACACACACTTACACTCACTCACACTTACACTCACACACTCACACACACTCTCTCACACACACACACACTCTCTCACACATTCACACTCACACACACTCACACTCACACAAACACTCACACACACAAACTCACACACAAACAGACACACACACCCTCAAACACACTTACAGACAAACACACTTACACACAAACACACGCACACAAACACACGCTCAAACACACTGACACACAAACACACTCACACACAAACATACTCACACACACTCACACACACGCACACACAAACACACACACACACGCTCACACACAAACACACGCACACACAAACATACACACACAAACACACTCATGCACAAACACACGCACACTCACCACGCACACACTCACCATGCACACACTCACACGCACACACTCACACACACACACACTCACACACACACTCACACATACACACACACACTCACGCACAAACAGACGTACACGCACACACAGACACTCACAGACACGCGCACACACACACACCCACAAACACACTTACAGACAAACACACTTACACACAAACACACTTGCACACAAACACACGCACTCACACACATGCTCAAACACACTGACACACAAACACACACACACAAACACACACGCACCAACACACACACAAGCACACATACATAAACACGCTCACACACACACTCACACACAAACACACACACACACGCTCACACACAAACACACGCATACACAAACACACACACACAAACACAGGCACACACAAACACACACACACACACACACACGCTCACACACAAACACACGCACACACACACATTCACCACGCACACACACTCTCACACACACACACTCACACACTCACACACACACACTCACACACTCACACACACACTCACACACACACACACTCACTCACACACACACACGCACGCACTCACAAACACATGCACACACAAACACACACACACAAACACAGGCACACACAAACACACACACACACACACACGCTCACACACAAACACACGCATACACAAACACACACACACAAACACAGGCACACACAAACACACACACACACACACACGCTCACACACAAACACACGCACACACACACATTCACCACGCACACACACTCTCACACACACACACTCACACACTCACACACACACACTCACACACTCACACACTCACACACACACTCACACACACACACACTCACTCACACACACACACGCACACGCACGCACTCACAAACACATGCACACACAAACACACACACTCACACACACACACACACTCACACACACACACACACACTCACAAATACACACACTCACACACTCACACAGACACTCACACACACTCACACACACAAACACACGCGCACACACACACACACCCACAAACACACTTACAGACAAACACACTTACACACAAACACACTTGCACACAAACACACGCACTCACACACATGCTCAAACACACTGACACACAAACACACTCGCCCACAAACACACGCACACTCACACACAAACACATGCACACACAAACACACACAGACACTCACACACAAACACGCACACTCAAACAGACGTACACACAAACACACTCTCCCACAAACACGCGCACACACGAACACACGCACACACACACACACTCACACACGCACAAACGCATACACACATGCACATGCACACACAAACACACGCACACACACAAACACTCGCACACACACACACATACACACATACACATAAACACACGCACACACAAACACACGCACACACACACACACTCTCACACACACACACACACTCACTCTCTCACACACTCATACTCACACACGCTCAAACACACACTCACACACACACACACATGCTCACACACACACACACACACTCACACACTCACTCTCACACACACACACTTACACTCACACACACTTACACTCACACACTCACACACACTCTCACACACACACACACTCTCTCACACATTCACACTCACACACACTCACACTCACACAAACACTCACACACACAAACTCACACACAAACAGAAACACACACCCTCAAACACACTTACAGACAAACACACTTACACACAAACACACGCACTCACACACACGCTCAAACACACTGACACACAAACACACTCACACACAAACATACTCACACACACTCACACACACGCACACACAAACACACACACACGCTCACACACAAACACACACACACACAAACATACACACACAAACACACTCATGCACAAACACACGCACACTCACCACGCACACACTCACACGCACACACTCACACACACACACACTCACACACACACTCACACATACACACACACACTCACAGACAAACACACGTACACGCACACAAAGACACTCACAGACACTCACACACACAAACACACGCGCACACACACACACCCACAAACACACTTACAGACAAACACACTTACACACAAACACACTTGCACACAAACACATGCACTCACACACATGCTCAAACACACTGACACACAAACACACACACACAAACACACACGCACCAACACACACACAAGCACACATACATAAACACGCTCACACACACACTCACACACAAACACACACACACACACGCTCACACACAAACACACGCATACACAAACACACAAACACACACGCACAAACACACGCACACACACACTCACCACGCACACACTCACACGCAAACACACTCACACACACACACACAAACACGCACACACAAACACGTACACACAAACACATTCACACACAAACACACGCACACTCACACACAAACACATGCACAGACAAATACACACACACACACACAAACACGCACACACAAACAGACGTACACACAAACATACTCTCCCACAAACACGCGCACACACTCACACACACACGCATACACACATGCACATGCACATGCATTCGCACACGCATTCGCACACGTTCTCGCACACACAAACACATACACACTCACACACACACACACTCTCTCACACACACTCACACACACACACTCACACACACACTCACACACAAACACACACACACACACACACCCACAAACACACTTACAGACAAACATACTTACACACAAACACACTTACACACAAACACACGCACTCACACACACGCTCAAACACACTGACACACAAACACACTGACACACATGCACAAACACACGCACATGCACACACACACACACGCTCAAACACACAAACACGCTCACACACACACTCACACACAAACACACTCACACACAAACACACGCACACAGAAACACACGCACACACAAACACACGCACACACACATACGCTCAAACACACTGACACACAAACACACTGACACACAAACACACACACGCACAAACACACACACATGCACACACACACACGCTCAAACAAGCACACACACACACAAGCACACACACTCACACAAGTACACACACACAAACACACGCACAGACACACACACACACACAAACACACGCACACACAAACACACGCGCACACACACAAACACATGCACACACAAACACGCTCACACACACACTCACACACAAACACACACACACAAACACACTCACGCACAAACACACGCACACACACTCACACACACACACACTCACACACACTCACACACACACATACTCACACACACACACACACTCACACACACTCACACACACTCACACACACTCACACTCTCACAGACACACACTCATACGCAAGCACACACACACCCACACACTCACACTAACACACACACACTCACA
>CM075737.1:56822642-56840142 GCA_037974335.1 Prionace glauca
ACACACACAAACACACTCACACACAAACACACACACTCAGACACAAACACGCACACAGAAACACGTACACACAAACACACGCACACATACACACAAACACACTCACACACAAACACACGCACACTCACACACAAACACTTGCGCACACAAACACACACACACACTCACACACAAACACGCACACACAAACAGACGTACACACAAACAAACTCTCCCACAAACACACACACACACGAACATACGGACACACACACTCACATACACACACACTCACACACACACACTCACACACACGCATACACACATGCACATGCACACGCACTCGCACACGTACTTGCACACAAACACACACACTCACACACACTCTCGCACACGCACATACTCTCACACACACACTCACACAAACACACACACACAAACACACGCACACACACTCACACACACACACACAAACACATGCATACACAAACACACGCACACACAAACACACGCACACACACAAACACACGCGCACACACACACACACGCACACAAACACACGCACACACACTCACACACACACATTCACACACGCACACATGCACACACACACACACAAACACACACACACAAACACACACACTCACACACACACTCACACATGCACACACTCACAGACGCACACACGCACACACACACACACTCGCACACACACTCACACACACACACACTCACACAAGCACACACTCACACTATCGCACACACTTACACTCTTTCACACACACACACACACACACTCTCTCTCTCTCTCACACACACACACACACACTCACTCTCTCACACACTCACACTCACACACACTCACACACACACACACACTCACACTCACACACACTCACACTCACACACACACACACACTCACACTCACACACACACACACTCACCCTCACACACACACGCACACACTCACACACACACACACTCACACACTCACACACTCACACACACACTCACACACACACACACACACACACACGCACACGCACGCACTCACAAACACGTGCACACACAAACACACACACTCACACACACACACACTCACACACACACTCACACACACTCTCTCACACACACACACACACACACACTCACATTCACACACACACTCACACTCTCACACACACTCACACACACACACATTCACTCACACACACACGCACACACACGCACTCACAAACACATGCACACACACACACACACACACACTCACACACACACTCACACACACACTCTCACACATACACACACTCACACACAAACACACACACACGCACACACACACACCCACAAACACACTTACAGACAAACACACTTACACACAAACACACACACTCACACACAGGCTCAAACACACTGACACACAAACACACTCACACACACACAGACACGCACAAACACACACGCACACACACACACGCACACACACAAACACGCTCACACACACACAAACACAGGCACACACAAACACACACACACACACACGCTCACACACAAACACCCGCACACACAAACACACACACACAAACACACTCACGCACAAACACACGCACACACACACATTCACCACGCACACACACTCTCACACACACACACTCACACACTCACACACTCACACACACACTCACACACACACACACTCACTCACACACACACACGCACACGCACGCACTCACAAACACATGCACACACAAACACACACACTCACACACACACACACTCTCACACACACACACACACACTCACAAATACACACACTCACACACTCACACACACACGCACACACAGACACTCACACACACTCACACACACAAACACACGCGCACACACACACACACCCACAAACACACTTACAGACAAACACACTTACACACAAACACACTTGCCCACAAACACACGCACTCACACACATGCTCAAACACACACACACTCACACACTCACTCTCACACACACACACTTACACTCACACACACTTACACTCACACACTCACACACACTCTCACACACACACACACTCTCTCACACATTCACACTCACACACACTCACACTCACACAAACACTCACACACACAAACTCACACACAAACAGACACACACACCCACAAACACACTTACAGACAAACACACTTACACACAAACACACTTGCACACAAACACACACACACACACACACACGCTCACACACACACACACACTCACACACTCACTCTCACACACACACACTTACACTCACACACACTTACACTCACACACTCACACACACTCTCACACACACACACACTCTCTCACACATTCACACTCACACACACTCACACTCACACAAACACTCACACACACAAATTCACACACAAACAGACACACACACCCTCAAACACACTTACAGACAAACACACTTACACACAAACACACGCACACACACACACACACTCTCACACACACACACACACTCACTCTCTCACACACTCACACTCACACACACTCAAACACACACTCACACACACACACACACACGCTCACACACACACACACTCACACACACACACTTACACTCACACACACTTACACTCACACACTCACACACACTCTCACACACACACACACTCTCTCACACATTCACACTCACACACACTCACACAAACACTCACACACACAAACTCACACACAAACAGACACACACACCCTCAAACACACTTACAGACAAACACACTTACACACAAACACACGCACACAAACACACGCTCAAACACACTGACACACAAACACACTCACACACAAACATACTCACACACACTCACACACACGCACACACAAACACACACACACACGCTCACACACAAACACACGCACACACAAACATACACACACAAACACACTCATGCACAAACACACGCACACTCACCACGCACACACTCACCATGCACACACTCACACGCACACACTCACACACACACACACTCACACACACACTCACACATACACACACACACTCACACACAAACACACGTACACGCACACACAGACACTCACAGACACTCACACACACAAACACACGCGCACACACACACACCCACAAACACACTTACAGACAAACACACTTACACACAAACACACTTGCACACAAACACACGCACTCACACACATGCTCAAACACACTGACACACAAACACACACACACAAACACACACGCACCAACACACACACAAGCACACATACATAAACACGCTCACACACACACTCACACACAAACACACACACACACGCTCACACACAAACACACGCATACACAAACACACACACACAAACACACGCACAAACACACGCACACACACACTCACCACGCACACACTCACACGCAAACACACTCACACACAAACACGCAAACACACACACACACAAACACGCACACACAAACACGTACACACAAACACATTCACACACAAACACACGCACACACACACAAACACATGCACAGACAAATACACACACACACACACAAACACGCACACACAAACAGACGTACACACAAACATACTCTCCCACAAACACGCGCACACACTCACACACACACGCATACACACATGCCCATGCACATGCATTCGCACACGCATTCGCACACGTTCTCGCACACACAAACACATACACACTCACACACACACACACTCTCTCACACACACTCACACACACACACTCACACACACACTCACACACTCACACACAAACACACACACACACACCCACAAACACACTTACAGACAAACATACTTACACACAAACACACTTACACACAAACACACGCACTCACACACACGCTCAAACACACTGACACACAAACACACTGACACACATGCACAAACACGCACACATGCACACACACACACGCTCAAACACACAAACACGCTCACACACACACTCACACACAAACACACTCACACACAAACACACGCACACAGAAACACACGCACACACAAACACACGCACACACACACACGCTCAAACACACTGACACACAAACACACTGACACACAAACACACACACGCACAAACACACACACATGCACACACACACACGCTCAAACAAGCACACACACACACAAGCACACACACTCACACAAGTACACACACACAAACACACGCACAGACACACACACACAAACACACGCACACACAAACACACGCGCACACACACAAACACATGCACACACAAACACGCTCACACACACACTCACACACAAACACACACACACAAACACACTCACGCACAAACACACGCACACACACACACACTCACACACACACACACTCACACACACTCACACACACTCACACACACACTCACACACACACATACTCACACACACACACACACTCACACACACTCACACACACTCACACTCTCACAGACACACACTCATACGCAAGCACACACACACCCACACACTCACACTAACACACAAACACTCACACACACACACTCACACTCACACACACTCACACTCACACACACTCACACTCACACTCTCACACAAACACACTCACGCACAAACACATGCACACACACACACTCACCACGCACACACACACAAACACACTCACACACAAACACACACAGTCACACACAAACACGCACACAGAAACACGTACACACAAACACACGCATACATACACACAAACACACTCACACACAAACACACGCACACTCACACACAAACACTTGCGCACACAAACACACACACACACTCACACACAAACACGCACACACAAACAGACGTACACACAAACAAACTCTCCCACAAACACACACACACACGAACATACGCACACACACTCACATACACACACACTCACACACACACACTCACACACACGCATACACACATGCACATGCACACGCACTCGCACACGTACTTGCACACAAACACACACACACTCACACACACTCTCGCACACGCACATACTCTCACACACACACACTCACACAAACACACACACGCACACACACTCACACACACACACACAAACACATGCATACACAAACACACGCACACACAAACACACGCACACACACAAACACACGCGCACACACACACACACGCACACAAACACACGCACCCACACACTCACACACACACATTCACAGACGCACACACGCACACACACACACACAAACACACACACTCACACACACACTCACACACGCACACACTCACAGACGCACACACACACACACTCGCACACACACTCACACACACACACTCACACAAGCACACACTCACACTATCGCACACACTTACACTCTCTCACACACACACACTCTCTCTCTCTCTCACACACACACACACACACACACTCACTCTCTCACACACTCACACTCACACACACTCACACACACACTCACACACACTCACACTCACACACACACACACTCACCCTCACACACACACGCACACACTCACACACACACACACTCACACACACACACACTCACACACTCACACACACACACACAGACACACACTCACTCACACACACACACGCACACGCACACGCATGCACACGCTAACACATGCACACACACACTATCGCACACACACACACTATCGCACACACACACACACACACACACACTCACACACACACGCTCACACACAAACACCCGCACACACAAACACACACACAAACACACTCACGCACAAACACACGCATTCACACACATTCACCACGCACACACACTCTCACACACAAACACTCACACACTCACACACTCACACACTCACACACACACACGCACACGCATGCACTCACAAACACATGCACACACAAACACACACACTCACACATACACACACACACACACTCACACACACACACACACACACACTCACAAATACACACACTCACACACTCACACACACACGCACACACAGACACTCACACACACTCACAAACACCATCACACGCGCACACACACACACACCCACAACCACACTTACAGACAAAAACACTTACACACAAACACACTTGCACACAAACACACGCACTCACACACATGCTCAAACACACTGACACACAAACACACTCGCACACAAACACACGCACACTCACACACAAACACATGCACACACAAACACACACAGACACTCACACACAAACACGCACACACAAACAGACGTACACACAAACACACTCTCCCACAAACACGCGCACACACGAACACACGCACACACACACTCACATACACACACACTCACACACACACAAACGCATACACACATGCACATGCACACACAAACACACGCACACACACAAACACTCGCACACACACACACATACACACAAACATACGCACACACAAACACACGCACACACACACACACTCTCACACACACACACACACACACTCACTCTCTCACACACTCACACTCACACACACTCAAACACACACTCACACACACACACACACGCTCACACACACACACACTCACACACTCACTCTCACACACACACACTTACACTCACACACACTTACACTCACACACTCACACACACTCTCACACACACACACACTCTCTCACACATTCACACTCACACACACTCACACTCACACAAACACTCACACACACAAACTCACACACAAACAGACACACACACCCTCAAACACACTTACAGACAAACACACTTACACACAAACACACGCACACAAACACACGCTCAAACACACTGACACACAAATACACTCACACACAAACATACTCACACACACTCACACACACGCACACACAAACACACACACACACGCTCACACACTCACACACAAACACACGCACACACAAACATACACACACAAACACACTCATGCACAAACACACGCACACTCACCACGCACACACTCACCATGCACACACTCACACGCACACACTCACACACACACACACTCACACACACACTCACACATACACACACACACTCACACACAAACACACGTACACGCACACACAGACACTCACAGACACTCACACACACAAACACACGCGCACACACACACACCCACAAACACACTTACAGACAAACACACTTACACACAAACACACTTGCACACAAACACACGCACTCACACACATGCTCAAACACACTGACACACAAACACACACACACAAACACACACGCACCAACACACACACAAGCACACATACATAAACACGCTCACACACACACTCACACACAAACACACACACACACGCTCACACACAAACACACGCATACACAAACACACACACACAAACACAGGCACACACAAACACACACACACACACACACGCTCACACACAAACACCCGCACACACAAACACACACACACAAACACACTCACGCACAAACACACGCACACACACACATTCACCACGCACACACACTCTCACACACACACACTCACACACTCTCACACTCACACACTCACACACTCACACACACACTCACACACACACACACACTCACTCACACACACACACGCACACGCACGCACTCACAAACACATGCACACACAAACACACACACTCACACACACACACACTCACACACACACACAGACACACACACTCACAAATACACACACTCACACACTCACACACACACGCACACACAGACACTCACACACACAAACACACGCGCCCACACACACACACCCACAAACACACTTACAGACAAACACACTTACACACAAACACACTTGCACACAAACACACGCACTCACACACATGCTCAAACACACTGACACACAAACACACTCGCACACAAACACACGCACACTCACACACAAACACATGCACACACAAACACACACAGACACTCACACACAAACACGCACACACAAACAGACGTACACACAAACACACTCTCCCACAAACACGCGCACACACGAACACACGCACACACACTCACATACACACACACTCACACACACACAAACGCATACACACATGCACATGCACACACAAACACACGCACACACACAAACACTCGCACACACACACACATACACACAAACACACGCACACACAAACACGCGCACACACACACACACTCTCACACACACACACACACTCACTCTCTCACACACTCACACTCACACACACTCAAACACACACTCACACACACACACACGCTCACACACACACACACTCACACACTCACTCTCACACACACACACTTACACTCACACACACTTACACTCACACACTCACACACACTCTCTCACACATTCACACTCACACACACTCACACTCACACAAACACTCACACACACAAACTCACACACAAACAGACACACACACCCTCAAACACACTTACAGACAAACACACTTACACACAAACACACGCACACAAACACACGCTCAAACACACTGACACACAAACACACAAACACACTCACACACAAACATACTCACACACACTCACACACACGCACATACAAACACACACACACACGCTCACACACAAACACACGCACACACAAACATACACACACAAACACACTCATGCACAAACACACGCACACTCACCACGCACACACTCACCATGCACACACTCACACGCACACACTCACACACACACTCACACAAAAAACACACGTACACGCACACACAGACACTCACAGACACTCACACACACAAACACACGCGCACACACACACACACACACACACCCACAAACACACTTACAGACAAACACACTTACACACAAACACACTTGCACACAAACACACGCACTCACACACATGCTCAAACACACTGACACACAAACACACACACACAAACACACACGCACCAACACACACACAAGCACACATACATAAACACGCTCACACACACACTCACACACAAACACACACACACACGCTCACACACAAACACACGCATACACAAACACACACACACAAACACAGGCACACACAAACACACACACACACACACGCTCACACATAAACACCCGCACACACAAACACACACACACAAACACACTCACGCACAAACACACGCACACACACACATTCACCACGCACACACACTCTCACACACACACACTCACACACTCACACACTCACACACTCACACACTCACACACACACTCACACACACACACGCACACGCACGCACTCACAAACACATGCACACACAAACACACACACTCACACACACACACACACACACTCTCACACACACACACACACACACTCACAAATACACACACTCACACACACACGCACACACAGACACTCACACACACAAACACACGCGCCCACACACACACACCCACAAACACACTTACAGACAAACACACTTACACACAAACACACTTGCACACAAACACACGCACTCACACACATGCTCAAACACACTGACACACAAACACACTCGCACACAAACACACGCACACTCACACACAAACACATGCACACACAAACACACACAGACACTCACACACAAACACATGCACACACAAACACACACAGACACTCACACACAAACACGCACACACAAACAGACGTACACACAAACACACTCTCCCACAAACACGCGCACACACGAACACACGCACACACACACTCACATACACACACACTCACACACACACAAACGCATACACACATGCACATGCACACACAAACACACGCACACACACAAACACTTGCACACACACACACATACACATAAACACACGCACACACAAACACACGCACACACACACACACACTCTCACACACACACACACACACACTCACTCTCTCACACACTCACACTCACACACGCTCAAACACACACACACACACACATGCTCACACACACACACACTCACACACTCACTTTCACACACACACACTTACACTCACACACACTTACACTCACACACTCACACACACTCTCACACACACACACTCTCTCACACATTCACACTCACACACACTCACACTCACACAAACACTCACACACACAAACTCACACACAAACAGACACACACACCCTCAAACACACTTACAGACAAACACACTTACACACAAACACACGCACTCACACACACGCTCAAACACACTGACACACAAACACACTCACACACAAACATACTCACACACACTCACACACACGCACACACAAACACACACACACACGCTCACACACAAACACACGCACACACAAACATACACACACAAACACACTCATGCACAAACACACGCACACTCACCACGCACACACTCACCATGCACACACTCACACGCACACACTCACACATACACACACTCACACACACACTCACACATACACACACACACTCACACACAAACACACGTACACGCACACACAGACACTCACAGACACTCACACACACAAACACACGCGCACACACACACACCCACAAACACATTTACAGACAAACACACTTACACACAAACACACTTGCACACAAACACACACACTCACACACATGCTCAAACACACTGACACACAAACACACACAAACACACACGCACCAACACACACACAAGCACACATACATAAACACGCTCACACACACACTCACACACAAACACACACACACACGCTCACACACAAACACACGCATACACAAACACACACAAACACACACGCACAAACACACGCACACACACACTCACCACGCACACACTCACACGCAAACACACTCACACACAAACACGCAAACACACACAGACACAAACACGCACACACAAACACGTACACACAAACACATTCACACACAAACACACGCACACTCACACACAAACACATGCACAGACAAATACACACACACTCACACAAACACGCACACACAAACAGACGTACACACAAACATACTCTCCCACAAACATGCGCACACACTCACACACACACGCATATACACATGCACATGCACATGCATTCGCACACGCATTCGCACACGTTCTCGCACACACAAACACATACACACTCACACACACACACACTCTCTCACACACTCACACTCACACACACTCACACACACACACTCACACACACACACTCACACACTCACACACAAACACACACACTCACACACACCCACAAACACACTTACAGACATACATACTTACACACAAACACACTTACACACAAACACACGCACTCACACACACGCTCAAACACACTGACACACAAACACACTGACACACATGCACAAACACACACACATGCACACACACACACGCTCAAACACACAAACACGCTCACACACACACTCACACACAAACACACTCACACACAAACACACGCACACAGAAACACACGCACACACAAACACACGCACACACACATACGCTCAAACACACTGACACACAAACACACTGACACACAAACACACACACGCACAAACACACACACATGCACACACACACACGCTCAAACAAGCACACACACACACAAGCACACACACTCACACAAGTACACACACACAAACACACGCACACACAAACACACGCACACACACATACGCTCAAACACACTTACAGACAAACATACTTACACACAAACACACTTACACACAAACACACGCACTCACACTCACGCTCAAACACACTGACACACAAACACACTGACACACATGCACAAACACACGCACATGCACACACACACACGCTCAAACACACAAACACGCTCACACACACACAAACACACTCACACACAAACACACGCACACAGAAACACACGCACACACAAACACACGCACACACACATACGCTCAAACACACTGACACACAAACACACTGACACACAAACACACACACGCACAAACACACACACATGCACACACACACACGCTCAAACAAGCACACACACACACAAGCACACACACTCACACAAGTACACACACACAAACACACGCACAGACACACACACACACAAACACACGCACACACAAACACACGCGCACACACACAAACACATGCACACACAAACACGCTCACACACACACTCACACACAAACACACACACACAAACACACTCACGCACAAACACACGCACACACACACACACTCACAATCACGCACACACAAAGACATACACACAAACACACACAAACACACTCACACACAAACACACGCACACTCACACACAAACACATGCACACACAAACACACACACACTCACACACAAACATGCACACGCAAACAGACGTACCCACAAACACACTGTCCCACAAACACGCGCACACACTCGCACACGCACACACACACTCATACTCACACACACACTCACACACACACGCATACACACATGCACATGCACACGCATTCGTGCACGTATTCGCACACACAAACACACACACACACACACTCACACACACACACTCTCGCACACACACATGCTCTCACACACACTCACACAAATACATACACACAAACACACGCACAGGCACACACAAACACACAAACACACGCATATACAAACACACTCACACACAAACACACGCACACACACACACACATACACACAAACACACGCACACACAAACACACACACACACTCTCACACACACACACACTCACTCTCTCACACACTCACACTCACACACACACACACTCACACACACACACACACTCACACACACAGACACACACACTCACTCTCTCACACACACACACACACTCTCTCACACACACACACACACACTCTCTCACACACTCACACTCACACACACTCACAGACACACACTCACACACACACTCACACATACACACTCACACACAAACACACACACACACCCACAAACACACTTACAGACAAACATACTTACACACAAACACACTTACACACAGACACACGCACTCACACACATGCTCAAACACACTGACACACAAATACACTGACACACAAACACACACATGCACAAACACACACACATGCATACACACACACACACGCTCAAACACACAAACACGCTCACACACACACTCACACACAAACACACTCACACACAAACACACGCACACAGATACAAATGCACACACAAATACACGCACTCACACACATGCTCAAACACACTGACACACAAACACACTGACACACAAACACACTGACACACAAACACACACACGCACAAACACACACATGCGCACACACACACACACGCTCAAACACACAAACACGCTCACACACACACTCACACACAAACACACACACACACAAACACACACACACAAACACACTCACGCACAAACACTCGCACACATACACACTCACCACGCACACACTCACACACAAACACACTCACACACAAACACACACACTCACACAAAAACACGCACACAGAAACACGTACACACAAACACGCACACACAAACACACGCACACTCACACACAAACACACGCACACTCACACACAAACACTTGCGCACACAAACACACACACACACTCACACACAAACACGCACACACAAACAGACGTACACAGAAACAAACTCTCCCACAAACACACACACACACGAACATACGCACACACACACTCACATACACACACACTCACACACACACACACTCACACACACACGCATACACACATGCACATGCACACGCATTCGCACACGTACTCGCACACACAAACACACACACACTCACACACACACTCTCGCACACGCACATGCTCTCACACACACACACTCACACAAATACACACACACAAACACACGCACATGCACACACACACACACAAACACACGCACACACAAACACACGCGCACACACACACACTCACACACAAACACACTCACACACAAACACGTACACACACGCACACACATATACACTCACACACACATTCACACACAAACACATGCACACACAAACACACGCACACACAAACAGACGCACTCACACACAGACACACAACACACACACACACTCAAGCACAAACACATGCACACGCACACACACACAAACAAACACACACAAACACACGCACACACACACTCACATACACACACAAACACGCGCACATACACAAACACACACACACACACACACGCGCGCACACACACTCACATTCACACACACTCACACACACACGCACACACACACAAACACACTCACCACACACACACACTCACGCACAAACACATGCACACGCACACACAAACACATGCACACGCACACACAAACACACACACAAACACCCGCACACACACACTCACACACACACTCACACACACACACAAACTCACACACACACACAAACACACACACACACTCTCACACACACACACTCACACACTCACGCGCACACACTCACTCTCACACACACTCACAAACACACACACTCACACACACACGCACACACACATGCACACACACCCAAACAGTCGCACACAGAAACACACGCACTCACAAACACACACACACACACACGCAGACACAAACACAAGCGCACGCACACACCCACACACTCTCACACACACACACTCACACACAAGCACACGCACGACACACACACGCACTCACAAACACACGCACACACACACACTCACACAAACACACAAACACACACACACACGCACACAGACACACACAAACACACACACAAACACAAGCACACACAAACACATTCGCGCGCACACACACACCACACAAACACATGCGCACACACACACTCATACTCACCACATACACACACACACACACTCACACACACTCACACACACACGCACACACAAACACACCCACAAACACACACACTCACACATACACACACACACTCACACACACACACGCACTCACTCACACACTCACACACACACAGGCACACACACACTCACACACACAGACACTCACACACACACACTCACACACGCACACAGTCACACGCACACACACACACACTCACACACACACTCACACTCACACTCACACTCACTCACACACACACACACTCACACACACATACACACTCTCACACACACACACTCACACACGCATACTCTCACACACACACACACTCACACACACACACACTCACACACACACTCACACGCACACACTCACACACACACACACGCGCACACACTCACACACGTACACACTCACACACACAAACACACACTCACACACACAGACACTCACAGACACACACTCACACACGCGCACACACACACACACCCACAAACACACTTACACACAAACACACTTACACACAAACACACTTACACACAAACACACGCACTCACACACATGCTCAAACACACTGACACACAAACACACTCACACACAAACACACACGCACAAACACACACACAAGCACACACACACAAACACGCTCACACACACACTCACACACAAACACACACACACACGCTCACACACAAACACACGCACACACACACACACAAACACACTTACACACAAAGACACTTACACACAAACACACTTACACACAAACACACGCACTCACACACATGCTCAAACACACTGACACACAAACACACTCACACACAAACACACACGCACAAACACACACACAAGCACACACACACACAAACACGCTCACACACACACTCACACACAAACACACACACACACGCTCACACACAAACACACAAACACACACACACAAACACACTCACGCACAAACACACGCACACACACTCACCACGCACACACTCACACGCAAACACACTCACACACAAACACGCACAAACACACACACAAACACATGCATACACACACACACGCTCAAACACACAAACACGCTCACACACACACTCACACAGAAACACACTTACACACAAACACACTCACACACAAACACACGCACACAGAAACACATGCACACACAAACACACGCACTCACACACACGCTCAAACACACTGACACACAAACACACTGACACACAAACACACACACGCACAAACACACACATGCACACACACACACACGCTCAAACACACAAACACGCTCACACACACTCACACACAAACACACGCACACACAAACACACACACACACAAACACACTCACGCACAAACACACGCACACATACACACTCACCACGCACACACTCACACACAAACACACTCACACACAAACACACACACTCACACACAAACACGCACACAGAAACACGTACACACAAACACACGCACACATACACACAAACACACTCACACACAAACACACGCACACTCACACACAAACACTTGCGCACACAAACACACACACACACTCCCACACAAACACGCACACACAAACAGACGTACACAGAAACAAACTCTCCCACAAACACACACACACACGAACATACGCACACACACACTCACATACACACACACTCACACACACACACATTCACACACACACGCATACACACATGCACATGCACACGCATTCGCACACGTACTCGCACACACAAACACACACACACTCACACACACACTCTCGCACACGCACATGCTCTCACACACACACTCACACAAATACACACACACAAACACACGCACATGCACACACACACACAAACACACGCACACACAAACACACGCGCACACACACACACACACACAAACACACTCACACACAAACACGTACACACACGCACACACATATACACTCACACACACATTCACACACAAACACATGCACACACAAACACACGCACACACAAACAGACGCACTCACACACAGACACACACCACACACACACACTCAAGCACAAACACATGCACACGCACACACACACAAACAAACACACACAAACACACGCACACACACACTCACATACACACACAAACACGCGCACATACACAAACACACTCACACTCACACACGCGCGCGCACACACTCACATTCACACACACTCACACACACACGCACACACACACAAACACACTCACCACACACACACACTCACGCACAAACACATGCACACGCACACACAAACACATGCACACGCACACACAAACACACACACAAACACCCGCACACACACACTCACACACACACACACACACAAACACACACACACACTCTCACACACACACACTCACACACTCACGCGCACACACTCTCACACACACTCACAAACACACACACTCACACACACACGCACACACACATGCACACACACCCAAACAGTCGCACACAGAAACACACGCACTCACAAACACACACACACACACGCAGGCACAAACACAAGCGCACGCACACACCCACACACTGTCACACACACACACTCACACACAAGCACACGCACGACACACACACGCACTCACAAACACACGCACACACACACACTCACACAAACACACAAACACACACACATATGCACACAGACACACACAAACACACACACAAACACAAGCACACACAAACACATTCGCGCACACACACACACACCACACAAACACATGCGCACACACAGACTCACACTCACCACATACACACACACACACACT
>CM075737.1:56850142-56852642 GCA_037974335.1 Prionace glauca
ACACTCACATTCACACACACTCACACACACACGCACACACACACAAACACACTCACCACACACACACACTCACGCACAAACACATGCACACGCACACACAAACACATGCACACGCACACACAAACACACACACAAACACACAAACACCCGCACACACACTCACACACACACACAAACTCACACACACACAAACACACACACACACTCTCACACACACACACTCACACACTCACACGCACACACTCACTCTCACACACACTCACAAACACACACACTCACACACACACGCACACACACATGCACACACACCCAAACAGTCGCACACAGAAACACATGCACTCACAAACACACACACACACACGCAGACACAAACACACGCGCACGCACACACCCACACACTCTCACACACACACACTCACACACAAGCACACGCACGACACACACACGCACTCACAAACACACGCACACACACACACACTCACACAAACACACAAACACACACACACACGCACACAGACACACACAAACACACACACAAACACAAGTACACACAAACACATTCGCGCACACACACACACACCACAAAACACATGCGCACACACACACTCACACTCACCACATACACACACACACACACTCACACACACTCACACACAAACGCACACACAAACACACCCACAAACAAACACACTCACACACACACGCACACACTCACACACACACACGCACTCACTCACACACTCACACACACACACGCACACACACACTCACAGACACTCACACACTCACACTCACACTCACTCACACACACACACACACACTCACACACACTCTCACACACACACACTCACACACGCATACTCTCACACACACACACACTCACACACACACACACACACACACTCACACGCACACACTCACACACACACACACGCGCACACACTCACACACGCACACACTCACACACACAAACACACACTCACACACACAGACACTCACAGACACACACTCACACACGCGCACACACACACACACACCCACAAACACACTTACACACAAACACACTTACACACAAACACACTTACACACAAACACACGCACTCACACACATGCTCAAACACACTGACACACAAACACACTCACACACTAACACACACGCACAAACACACACACAAGCACACACACACACAAACACGCTCACACACACACTCACACACAAACACACACACACACGTTCACACACAAACACACGCTCACACAAACACACACACACAAACACACTCACGCACAAACACACGCACACACACTCGCCACGCACACACTCACACGCAAACACACTCACACACAAACACGCACACACACACACACAAACACATGCACACACAAATACACACACACACACGAAAGCGCACACACAAACAGACGTACACACAAACATACTCTCCCACAAACACGCGCACACACTCACACACACACTCACACACACATTCACACACACACGCATACACACATGCACATGCACACGCATTCGCACACGTTCTCGCACACACAAACACACACACACTCACACACACACACTCTCGCACACGCACATGCACACACACACACACAAACACACGCACACACAAACACACACACACACACAAACACACACACACACACACACACACAAACACATGCACACACAAACATGCTCACACACACTCACACACAAGCACACACACACACACACTCACCACGCACACTCACACGCAAACACACTCACACACAAACACACACACTCACACACAAACACGCACACACAAACACGTACACACAAACACACACAAACACACACACAGAAACACACACACACTCACACACAAACATATGCACACACAAACACACACACACTCACACACAAACACGCACACACAAACAGACGTACCCACAAACACACTCTCCCACAAACACGCGCACACACTCACACACGCACACACACACTCACACTCACACACTCACACACACACGCATACACACATGCACATGCACACGCATTCGCACACGTACTCGCACACACAAACACACACACACTCACACACACACACTCTCGCACACACACATGCTCTCACACACACACACACACACTCACACAAATACATACACACAAACACACGCACAGGCACACACACACGCAAACACGCACACACAAACACACTCACACACAAACACACGCACACACACACATACACACAAACACACGCACATAAGTACACACAAACACATTCGCGCACACACACACACACCACAAAACACATGCGCACACACACACTCACACTCACCACATACACACACACACACACTCACACTCACTCACACACACACACACACACTCACACACACTCACACACAAACACACGCACACACACACATACACACAAACACACGCACATACAAACACACGCACACACACATACACACACTCTCACACACACACACACTCACTCTCTCACACACTCAC
>CM075737.1:56860142-56862642 GCA_037974335.1 Prionace glauca
GCCATTCAGCCCACTGCGTCTGTGCTAGCCCGTAATGAGAAACCGGAAACTCACTGCTCATTTTAGAATGCGGTTTGCAGCCTTGCTGGTTACAGAGTTCCAGACACAGGTCCAGGTACCTTTGAAACAAGACGAACATTTTATCCTTAATCACCAGTTCAGGCAGTGAATTCCAGACACCCACACCACCCTCTGGGTGAAAGGGCCTTTCCTCGTGTCCCTGTCATGACCAACTTTGTAAAAAGTCTGACAACACCAGGTTTTAGTCCAACCGATTTATTTGATAATATTCTCACAAGCTTTCGAGGGGACTGCCTCTTCGTCAGGTGAATGGAGAGTTCTGGCCTCAGACAGAGCATTATAAAGCACAGACAGTTTACAGATTACTGATTAGAATGCGAATCCTGACACTAATCTGTAAACTGTCTGTGCTTTATATGCTCTGTCTGTCTGAGGCCAGAACTCTCCATTCACTTGACAAAGAGGCAGCCCCCTCGAAAGCTTGTGAGAATATTATCAAATAAATCGGTTGGACTAAAACCTGGTGTTGTCAGACTTTTTACTGTGTTTACGCCAGTCCAACGCCGGCATACCCACATCATGACCAACTTTCCCAGATTTCCTTTATCTTCTCAATGACCTTGTTAGCTTCAGCCATCAATAAGCTTCACTTCTGTCCTAATATCATCTGAGGATTAATAAAACCTTTTCATTCCACTTATAACCTATTTGGAGTTTCCTCTGTGGATCTATTTGAAGGTTTACCAGGCTGATACCAGAGATGAGGGGGTTAGACTATGAGGAGAGACTGAATAGACTGGGTCTGTACTCGTTGGAGTTTAGAAGGATGAGGGGGGATCTTATAGAGATGTATAAGATAATGAAGGGGATGGATAGGGTAGAGGTAGAGAGATTCTTCCCACTCAGAAAGGACAGCAGGACTAGAGGGCACAGCTCAAGATGAGGGGGGGGGCAGCGTGTAGTTTAGATTGGAGTTGAGGAGGAACTTCTTCACTCAAAGGGTGGTGAATCTCTGGAATTCTCTGCCCGTTGAAGTGGTGGAGGCTGCCTCGCTAAATATATTTAAGTCACGGGCAGATAGGTTTCTGATAGACAGGGGAATTAAGGGTTATGGGGAGAGAGCAGGAAAGTGGAACTGATCCACTTTAGATCAGCCATGATCTTATTGAATGGCGGGGCAGGCTCGAAGGGCTAGATGGCCCACTCCTGCTCCTATTTCTTATGTTCTAATCTGTATTGGTTCCCTTTATCTAAATCAGTGGTATAGTTTCCATTCTCTCCCTTTTCTCAATTGATGTGTTAACAGAATTAGCAGCAGATGGCAGGGAGAGTGGGGAAACATACTTAACATCTACGGGCATAGGAACTTCACAGTGGATATCTGCTACCTCAGTCAGTCTACAGTGTAAGTGTGCAAGTGCATAAGTGTGCCAGGGTGGCACAGTGGTTAGCATTGCTGCCTCACAGTGCCAGGAATCCAGGTTCAATTCCTGGCTTGTTGGCTGTGTGTGTGGAGTCTGCAGACTTTCCACACCCTCCGCGCAATTTGCTTTTCCGCTCAACTTCATGTCATCGGCAAATTTCGTCACCCCTACACTCAGCCCCCTCCTCCAGATCATCTATATAAATGGTAAACAGTTGAGGCCCCAGCACTGATCCCTGCGGCACTCCACTAGTCACCAACCACCAACCAGAATAGCACCCATTGATACCAAGTCTCTGCTTTCTATTAGACAGCCAATCCTCTATCCACGCTAACACCTTACCCCCAACTCCGTGCACCCTAACCATCTAGAACATAGAACATTACAGCACAAACAGGCCCTTCGGCCCTCGAGTTGCGCCGATCACATCAACCCCACCAATCTATAGACCTATCTATAACCCCCAATCCCATTAAACCCCATATACTCATCCAGAAGTCTTCTGTAGCACAACCTTTTGTGAGGCACCTTATCAAACGCCTTTTGGAAATCTAAAAACACCACATCCACTGGTTCCCCTCTATCCACTGCACGAGTCACATCCTCATAGAAATCCAATAAATTCGTCAAACACGACTTCCCCTAAACGAATCCGTGCTGCGACTGCTCTATCATTCTTTTCTAGGTGCCTCGCTATTTCTTCTTTGATGATGGATTCAAGCATTTTTCCAACTCCAGACGTTAAACTAACCGACCTATAATTCCTTGCCTTTTGTCTGCTACCTTTTTTAAAACAGTGGCGTAACATTAGCTGTTTTCCAATCTTCCGGCACTTCCCCGGAATCCAGGGAATTTTGATAAATAATCACTAAGGCATCCACTATCACCTCTGCCATTTCCTTCAGCATCCTGGGATGTATTCCATCCGGTCCTGGGGACTTGTCCACCTTCAGTCCCGTTAGTCTATCAAGCACTACCTCTCTAGTGACAGTAATCGCATTCAGGCCCTTGTATCGCAAACACCCTTGAAACATGCACCAAAGGGAAAGGCCACT